>UESW01004678.1:607331-626170 GCA_900491605.1 Calamus simplicifolius | reverse complement strand
TTTTGAAACAAGCACCTAGAGCTTGGTATGATAGGTTAAGTAAATTCTTAATAGAAAATGATTTTACAAGAGGAAATGTTGATAAAACTTTGTTTTTGAAAAGAAAAAGTAAAGATTTACTTGTAGTACAAATATACGTAGATGACATTATTTTTGGTGCTACTAACGATTCTCTTGTCAAGAATTTGCAAAGTTGATGCAGGGAGAATTCGAGATGAGCATGATGGGAGAACTCAACTTCTTCCTTGGACTCCAATCAAACAAAGCAAAGAGGGAATCTTTATCAACCAAACCAAATACACAAGAGAACTACTCAAAAAGTTTGGTATGGAAACAATGAAACCCCTCGGAACTCCAATGAGTCCTTCATGCAAGCTGGACAAAGATGAAGAAGGTAAAAAGGTTGATCAAAAGTATTATCGAGGTATTATCGGATCCCTTCTTTATTTAACAGCAAGTAGACCAGATATTATGTTTTCAGTATGTTTATGTGCTAGATTTCAATCTGAACCTAAAGAATCACATTTAATAGCTGTTAAAAGAATTTAAGATATTAAATGGAACAAAAAATGTAGGTTTATGGTATTCTAGAGACTCACATTAAACCTAATTGCATATTCAGATTCTGATTATGCTGGATGTAAATTAGATAGAAAAAGCACAAGTGGTGCATGCCATTTCTTAGGAAGTAACTTAATCACATGGTTTAGCAAAAAGCAAAATTCAGTTGCATTATCAACTACTGAAGCTGAATATGTAGCAGCTGGAAGTTGCTGTGCGCAAATCCTATGGATTAAGCGACAACTTGAAGACTATGGTATCACACTTGATAAAACACCCATAAGATGTGATAACACTAGCGCAATCAATTTAACTAAAAATCCAATTCAACATTCAAGAACAAAACACATAGAAATTAGATATCATTTTATAAGAGAACATGTAGCTAATGATGAAATTTGTCTTGATTATGTAAACACTGAAGAACAATTAGCTGACATATTACAAAACCTTTAAATGAAGAAAGATTTTGTTATCTTAGAGGAGAGTTAGGAATTTGTAATCCTTTTGAATAAATTTGAAACCCTAAGGAAATTTTATCTAAGATTCTTTCAAATCTCAATCTTAAGGAAATCTTATCTAGAACTCATATCAATTGATTCACTCATATCCATGATTTTTATCAAAGATCAATTCCGGACACATTTCAGAAATTTCATGTTTTTCTCTGAAATGGTCTCGGAGCCGACTCGAGAGTATCGGAGTCGACTCCCGGTTTCAACTGAAACTCTCGGAGTCGACCCCTCTTAGGCGCGAGTCGACTCCATGTCGGGATCCTTTCTGTGTCTGTGCCGAGTCGACAGTTTGCGCGAGCCGACTCGAGGTGGTCCCTTGATTTATCTAGGGCAGAGTCGACTCGTCGCTCATTTCATTCGACCCCATTCTCAAATACTCTCTCCATTCCAAACCTTCCAAACTCCAAAATCCCTGATTATCACCTCCAATCATCAATGGCACCTAAAACTAGAGGATCTAGCGTGTGGCGGGTGGAATCAAAGGAAACGCCGTGAAGAAGTGAAGCGTCCCGCGAGCCTTCTCCAAGCGGACTCCACTTCATCTGCTTCTACTCCAACTGCTGCTCCTGCTGCCACTCCTCCCAGGTAGATCATCTAGCGGATAGGATCATTACACAGGTAGGAAGGTGATTTTGAATTGTTTGAGAATGAGGGATTTCTTGTTGGGAGACAGTTAATCGAGATGGGTTGGGAGAAAATTTGTTCTCTAGAGTGCCCGACCTATCCCTCATTGGTTAAAGAATTTTACAAGAATTGTCTAGAGGAGACCATGGGCTTATTAGCAATGTGAGAGGAGTCAGATTATCTGTTACTGCAGATTTTTCTAGATTGTTGAATTTACCCTTGTCTGGACCTCCACCTTTTCTTCTGATGATAGCGCCCCAGCTTTAAGATTATTAAACCGAAAGTGGTTGGATTTGAAGAAGTTTTGCTAATCAGCTTCTTTGGAGTTGAGATTACTCACAATATCTGCAGTAGGATTCTTTTCCTAAAACTGGTAGATTTGACTATGTCTCTGAGAGAGATATTTTTGTATGGATGCATTTGACAGGCAAGCCTATCAATCTTCCCAGATGATTTATGGTACATAGCAGATTGTGGAGGGAAAAGAAATCAAGTCTGCCTATGGCATGATCTTACTAGATTATTTCGAAGCCAAGGGTGTGTGATTTCTGATAGTGAGCCTATGAAGAATTTAAGACATACTGATTTTATAGTCTGGCAACAATTCATCGGATGGGGTTTGTCAAAAAGAATGGTAATGGGAAAGGAAAGGAGTGACAGAAGATAGAGCTACAGATACTGAGGCTGCAGGACCTCTGTTAGACATCCTTCGCCTGCACCTCCGAGCCCCTTGGTTTCTGCCTCTGCTCCAGCCCCAGCTCCAACTTTGTTCAGACTTCATCTTCTGCTAGTTTTTCAGATCAACAAATTTTGCAAATCAAAGCCTTACTTGAAGATCAATCTGAAAGCTTAAAACTGAATTTGAGAATAAATTTATGAATTTGAAGAGACACTTTATTCTCTTGATGATCGTATTTCAAAGATTGAATCTACTCTCGGCTCTTCATCCTTAAGTGTGATCTCAAGAATATTTTTGAAGAACTTAAGGATATATGTGGAGATGGAGAGACATATCCAAGTGCAACGCAGAGCTTCAAGACAAATTCAGAGTGCGTGCACCTTTGTTGATGAAAAACTCAAGATTATGTTAAAATTCAATCTGAAGGAATGAAAAATATAGTTGATCATTTAACTAGAATTGTAAGAACTCATTTTTGAGTTACTAGAGTTTCAATCCATGTTTTGTACTGAAGTTTTTATGCTTTCTTTATGAAATCAATGTACTGAACATTTGATGTATTAGACTTTTAAATGAAATGAATTCTTTATTTCCTTATTTCAATGAAATTTGAATGAATGTTTATAATTCTCTACCTTTTTGTTGATTACAAAAAAGGGGGAGAATTTTTATAGTTCTATGATTGTATGATTGTGATAAAATGAGATAATTAATTAAGTTTCATAGGGGGAGCTACCTCATTAAGGGGGAGCCTAAGCCTAACTATGAAAACAAAAAATTCACTAATCAATCATGAACATATACTCAATGTTTTTGTCATCATCAAAAAGGGGGAGATTGTTGAGAAATTATAGAAAAATTATTGCCCCAACCTTATTGATTTTGATGATTACTAAAAGCCATTGAGTTATTAAAGGATGTAATGAGTTTATTTAAATGAGCAACAAATTTATTTTGAACAATCAATGAGAATGCTCAAGTTTAACTTTAATCAATTTTGAAAGTGACTTTAAGCTCAATATTCAAACTTTCAAAAAGAAATGTTATAATTCATGTTTTATTCAATAAGTTTTTGGAATAGTTCTTGAATCATTCTAAATTCAATTTTATTGTATTCAAGTCAACAATGAATTTAAAATGAATCTGGAACGATTTTAATGTCAATCAGAAAAGTTTCTGATTTTTGATACGTTCCGGAGCCGACTCCTGAGTTTCAGAGTCGACTCCGCTCAGTGTACAGAAATGTGCATCTGTGTCGAGTCGACCCATGAAATTTCGAGTCGACCCCTGATTCTGTCGAGCCGACTCCTGGACTGTGCGAGTCGACTCCGCTCAGACACCAGAAGAGTGTTTTTCTGAGCACTTGAGTCGACCCCAACTTTCTCGAGTCGACTCCCGACTTTCAGGAGTCGACACTTATTTTCGCGAGTCGACCCCTAACCTTTTTAAAATTTCTATTTTTGGTAAGCTCGAGCCGACTCGAGCATGAGTCGACTCCAGCAAATCTGGGCGCGATTTTTAACGATGACACATCAGCCCCAACGGTAAGATTTTTGAATAACGGCTATTTTTCCTTGTCTCTAACGGATATATTTTTGCAGATTCTATAAATAGAGGAGCTCTTTTCAAATCAAACAATCAGAGAAAATCAAAAGAGAGAAAAGAATATCTTTTGAAAAGAGGGAAAAACAGAGCATATTGAAAAATCATTTAGCTCAAAGGAGAGTGATTCAAAAGGAGTGAAATCCAAGAGGAAGTTTCGTCTGCTCCTTCTCATCAATCCACAAGAGTCAAAAGAAAATCCACAAGCATTTCAAAGGTCAAATCGGAGGATTTTCAAAAGAGGAAAAAGCTTCATCTCAACTCCAAAGTCTTCAACGGTCAAGAATCTTGCTGAGGCGTGATTCAACTTCAAGAGGAGTTAAAGAGAAGGAAGAAAGCCCAAGCCACTACCATCTGCAATACATATCAGGCTTTTCTAACCTTTTTATTTTGTACTTCATTTGTATATTTGCTCAAGGGGAGCGCATTTATTGTTCAAACACTTCTATTCTATTTGTTTGCTGATTCAATCAGTGGATTGAATCAGTGGAGGTTGGTATACCTCGTTGCAAGCCGGAGTGCTTGTGTTGGGTTAGTTGTGAGCCCGTGAAAAACAACGTGTAGGGTTTTGTGCTGGTAAGCCCGAGTTAAAACCAGCTGGGTTCGTTGTGCACCCGGTAAAACAACAAGTTTGAGTTGTGAGCTTGGAAAACAACTCGGCTGTAATCTAGAGAGATTATAGTGTGGACCCAAGTGAATCTTGGGAGTGGACGTAGGTGTTGGTTGCACCGAACCACTATAAAATTATCTTGTGTTTGCCGTGATATATTTTCTCTCTATATCTCTTATTAATTGCTTGTGTATTGCTTATTAGTTAATTTCACTCACTTGCACATCTTGCTAACTAATCAATTAAAGTCTAAAAAGTCTTAAATTTTTAAGAACCCAATTCACCCCCCCCCCCTCTTGGGTTGCCATCTGGGCCAACAAGTGTGTTATTATACTAAGCATTATGGTTTTATACTTCATGATCAACAGCCTTGGAAGAACATTTGTGGGTTTTGAATCAAATCACAGAAAAAATGACATCTGTCTGCTTTCCATAAAAAGTTGACTATTGTTGATTGGGAGATTAGTTTAATTTCATACATGAATTTGTACAGGCTATCATTGTTTAGGCTTGTTCTAGTTTAGGGGACTAGTTTAAACTGCTTCATCAATAATGGATGGCTCCCTACCTGCCAGTTGGCTATTGCAGTGGACCTTCTGCATAAGTTGCTTTGCTATAAATTCAACACCAATTGAGAAGGTTTACATCATGTTGACAGCCATTTGTAAAATGCACTTGAAACTTGATGGCATGTACGTGTTTCCATTTAGTTTACCCACATAGATGGGTAAAATGTGATGAGTAAGATTAGTAAATGATTTATAAAATTATTTATTCCTTTGTGAAATATGTTTAAGAGTATGAAATTTTTTTGTTCAGAATCATGGTTTTTTTTTTTTTTGCATATGAATCACTTAATGATTATATGGTACACACTGTATGCTATGTGCTGTGGTTCTATCTTATACATTAGTTGCTCAGAATTTTTGGATTGTAACTTTATACTAATCCCAAGATCCCAACTTGAAACATGTGTATGATAACTTATGGTCTTGGTGCATTTTATTATACTAAGCAAGAAGATGGCTGGTGAGACATTAATTGCATGCAATTACCAATTAAACTAGCAAAGCATATGGGACGAGCAAATTGTTTTTCTTATTTTATTATTTTATGATCCTTTCATGCTATGGAAGAAAAGAAGGGTGACATTTGAAAGCCAAGTGGTTAACTTGGTACGGTCTTCCTACATTAAATTTGTAGTTTCCTGCTTGTAGGACTTTGAGGAAGTTATGCGAGTCTCATAATACAAGACATCAAGCAATTATAACCACATAGATAATAAGACATTTCATCTGTGAACCATTCTTCCATTTTTTATCCTTTCTGAGAAGCCAAAGAAGAAATGATCTTTATGTCGAGGACCACTACATCCTGCAAAGTTATTTAAGAAACTGAATTCCTCTGCTAGTTTTGATTTTTACTGGGGTTCCCCCTTCTCCCTGTATTAAATCTGTCCAAATCATTTTTTTGTTAAGATTCGTGCTTATGAGATTATTTTTTGTATTTTATGCTGTAGCAATTCAGTTTGGGGGGGGAGTGGGAATTGCTTCATAATTTCCCAAAATTTCCATAAAAACTCTAAAGCTGCTATAGGATTTCTCAATAGGGCAACTGGCTACCCTCAACTCTACATCGATCTGCCTTTGTATGTTGTCGTTGTTAATATTTTGAGAAAGAGCTGTTTCTTTTAAATTCCATACATTGTTGACTTACTGAGTAAAAGCCACAACATCGCACCCATGTTAGATGCATCAGATAACCGGAAATGACACTCTTTATTTATCATCTTTAGTAGAATGATGTTTATGTGATATATGAGACGTCTGTGGACCTAACTCTTGGTCCGAATTGTCTGTCCCCCTCTAATATCTGAATTTTGCAGTTTCTACCCGTATTGTTTTTCTCATCCTCTTGAAATTCTTGACTTAATGTTTTGCTTCTATTCCAGAGATGTGCACCAGAAATGGATTGAGGGCGGCAACTATGAGCTATGCATCGAAGATGTAAGAGAAGAAATCTGGGACATGGTCAAACCGGCTGACCCTCTGAGGATAACACTTAATGATCTTTTATCCTGCAAGCAAGGTGGAACAGTTGCCAGCATGCTTATAGATGTACGAGGCTTTTGGGCCCATGACAACAGAGAGAACCTTCTACAGGAAGAGGAAGAGCAAGAGAAGAGTGATAAACTGTTTCCAATTGATGCAAAGGAAACTATATCCAGTCAACTGGATTGTGGGGTCTCAATCCTATCCACTTTAGTGTTTTGTAAGAGCTTTCAATCTTACCTCTTAGCTGCAAATTTGCAAGTAAAAACTACTCATTATCATTTGTCAGGGGAACTGTTGCTTCTCTCTATGTATGTTATTCATATGCAGAAAAATAACTTGATTAAAACCAGATCGATGATTTGAGTATTGTAAGAAGCAAAGACATATGCATGATGATTTACCGGCAACATTGTGCAGTAGTAACCATTGATCAGTCTATTTAGGAACTCAATGGGGTAAGATCTTTGTAATTGACAAGGTCCCTCTAAAATTCTATTAAACATATGAGACCCTTCTAATCTGATTGTACCTTGTTATGCTACATGATGATGTTACAAAGTCTCAAGCAGCAGCCCGTAATATTTCACTTTCCAATAAATTAGCATTTGAAGTTTGAATTAAATGAAAATGACCCTCCACTTATTGTCTTAATGCCTTCAAATTCCAGTTTTGGGGGGGGCGGGGGTGGTGGGTTGGGGAAGGGGTGTGGGCTAGGGCGGGGGTGAGGGGGCGAGGGGGTTGGGGCAGGGGTGTGGGCTGGGCAGGTGGGTTGGGTTGGGTTTTTTTTTTTTTGGGGGAGGGGGGGAAGTAAAAACATTGCCGATGTTTTTTAAAGCATCAGCAAACTATAATATGCCGACGCTCTTTAAAGCATCGGCAGTTTTACCGACGCTTTTGGGTGGGGGGGAGAGTAAAAACATTGCCGACGCTTTTTGGGGGAGTAAAAACATTGCCGATGCTTTTAAAAGCGTCGGCAAACTTTTTCTCCATCCCATCCCTAACGACGCTTTTAAAAGCGTCAAAAGGCTATATCCCGACGCTAAAAAGGCGTCGAGAAATAACTTTAAAAGCATCATTAGCCCTTGCATTTACTGTAGTGTGTATATATGCACTGGTAATAACCCATGCTATATATGGATACTTGTATTTAGAAGAATACAAAATATTTTTATTTAAAAGATTTTAAAAAATATTCTTTATTAGTTGAAAAAAGTTATTATAAAGGACTGAAAATATTCATCTTCGGATGCATAATTTTTTTTTAAGTTGATGGTTCACCATCCTTATTAATTTATAGTGGAGTATCTTCTTTATGTTCAACAAATTTTTTTAAGCAAAGTTGATTATAATTATTTAGCTTGATTTGTAATATAAGTTAATCTAATAATACTTTAAATCTGTGGTAAAAATATGATTACATATCCCTAAACATGCAGCAAAAATAGTCTCTATAAAAGAAGATATTATTAACATTTCCTACTTATATTTAGTAGGAACCTGTAGCATGCACTTATAAAATTCAGGATAAATTTGCTTATCGAGCTGCTTGCTTCCAACTACTATTCATCGCACCATTGCTTGTGCTGCTCTTATTAGAATTTGACACAGGAGTAGAGAGAGTTGGTTTCATGGTATGAATTAATTGAGATTGAAATTGCAATGGCTCGATTGGAAGCATAAATAATCATTTGTTGTATAATTTCATGATATGTTAGAAAAATATTGAGTGAAAGAGATGAGATTTAAGCAAGTAGGAGTAATATATATATATATATAGATAATTTCAGTTGTTAGAGAGTTTTTAAAGAAAAAGATGTGAAAGCGTAATAATTATATGCAACTTCCAAGAGAAGTCTAAACTAAATGAACAACGTAGTTGGGGGAGTTTTAAAAGAAAAAAGATATGAAAGTGTTACAGTTATATGCCACTTTTAAGGATGGAGAAGTCTAAACTTAAGCAAAAAAAAAAAAAAGTTATTGATAAAAGCACGTATCACATGTTAAATATTTATTTTAGGTAAGGTTTCTGTTAGAGGATAACATTCATTATAGGAGAATAAAATTACTGTAGCCCATTCGTTCATTTATTGAAGAACTGAAAAGTCTTCCTCACCGAAGCCGCCTCTTGTGTAAGAAGTGCGCACTAGGCGCGTCCATTAGTTGCGCGCCCATGCGAGTATATTTGTGGAGTGCATCACCGTCCATTGAGCCGTGGCATGCGCGCCCGCATAGGTGCATGGCCAATAGCCACGTCCGATGCATGCGTTCATGCATTGCTCTAAGCCATGACATATGCGCCCGCACAAATGCATGGCCAATAGCTACGATACATGCATTCATGCACCAAGAACAATGCACAAAGTCGTTCCCTTAATAACTATATCACCCATCTCACTAATTCCATTCCCAAACCCCCAACAGCCCCTCCCATTGCGTCCCTCATCTATGCCTTTACGACCATGACGGGCGTAGGGTAAAAGCAGGCATTTAAGTTTTAATGTTGGAGGCCCCTCATCTATGGGAATTTCTATTTGCACCGCTCCATTTGCTCTGTGCACCCTCCTTTAAAAAAAAAAATTACTCTCTAGACCCCCCAATTACTCTCTGCACCCCCTAAAATTTGATATTCCTAAATTACCCCTTCCTGCACCCCCCTCCCACCTCCCAAATCAGTTGTGCACCCCTCCTCAATGCACCGTCCGATCATCTTCCCCCTCTCCCTGCTCCTTCCCCGGCACTGGCAAGCCTCATCCCGGACGATCTTCTTCCCCGGCACCGAGCGGCATCCCGGCAGCTTCTTCCCCGGCACCGGCAGCTCCTTCTCCAGCACCAGCAGCAACCAGCAGCGGTAGGTTTCCTAAACCCACCGCCTCCGGTTCCTCGCCTCCCTCAGCTCCGCCTCCCCCCCCTCCCCTGCGGCCTCCTCCTCGCCTTCATAGCCTCGTCTCTGCCCCCCTCGATCCCTCCCTCCCTCCGCTCCCCATCATCCCCTCCGCCCCCCTTCGGCAAGCCAGGGTCAAGTCTCTGTTCGGCCCTGATGGGCCGAACAGAGAACAAGGGGATTTTAAAATTTTTTAATAAATTTTAATTTTTTATATAAGCACTTTTATATAAGTAGTTTAAAAAAATTATATTTAGTAAAATTTTTAAATTGATTATAAATTGGTATAGTTAAGTATTTTGAGAATAATTTGATATTTTTTAATTTATTCATATTTTAATCTTGCGTGTTAATGCTGATTAATACCATGTATCAGATATGGATGTTGGTCTCAAGAGTTAGACCCACAGCATCTTCAGGAGACGTTGTGGCAGGCATGCTGAGCCAGAGGTTCCTATTGCACCAGAGGTTCATGTTGCACCATCGCCCCTAGCTGAGACAGTAGACGAAGACATCCTATCTATGGATGTTGATGATGAAGCGGATGGGCCTTGTCCAGGTGGTCCAGAGGATGAGTCTGTCCTTAGTAGTTTCAGGACACATATAGCAGCCTCCATCTGGAGGCAATAGGTATTGTTTGTTTGTTATTGTAGTGTATTTTCTTTAATGCATTATTACGATGCTGTTATATAATTTATTCATGTTATCCATTTATGTTTTACAGGAATGGGCCCCATTGAAGTACTGAACCATGCTGCCAAGGTAGGTGAGTGGCAGTGGTGGGCATCGGGGCAATAGAATAGGAGGTTTAGAGCATTAGTTCAGTAGTCGGGCCTGGTTGAACTAATGCACTGCTCTTATCGGTTTGCCAATAAGATTCTTGTTTCGGGCTTCATAGAGAGATGGCAGCCCAAGATGAACACCTTCCATCTTTCCTTTGGTGAGATGACGATCACGTTGGATGACGTTGCCGCCATAAGGGATTAGTGTCATAGATGCCTTAGTGTCACTGTCATGTGATAGGATGAGTGATCGGGATGCTGAGGACCTACTAGTGGAGCTGTTGGGTGTGTCATAGGTAGACGCGCGTCAAGAGGTGCTATCAGTATGTGGTCAGTCTGTAAGGTTAGAGTGGTTGAAGAGTCATTTTCATGTTGTATCTGATAGAGATAGCCACCATAGGATAGAGTGTGTAGTGTGAGGATATTTGCTATTTTTGTTAGGGTGCACACTCTTTGTTGATAAGAGCGAGATGAGGGTGCCTATAGCTTATCTTTCTGCTTCGAGATTTGGATAGGAT
Source organism: Calamus simplicifolius (assembly GCA_900491605.1). Taxonomy (NCBI): domain Eukaryota; kingdom Viridiplantae; phylum Streptophyta; class Magnoliopsida; order Arecales; family Arecaceae; genus Calamus; species Calamus simplicifolius. The sequence continues at coordinate 615,344 of UESW01004678.1, read as the reverse complement.
GAGCACATATGCTTTGGGTGCTAGTGCCTTGGCTCATTTATATCGGCAGTTGGGGATTGCATCTAGGGCATGCGTTCGACAGATAGTGGATATATGACGCTGCTCCAAGCATGGATTTATGAGCATTTTTATTTCTCACTCCTCATCCAGCCCTGGATTATACTGATGCTAGGCCCCGCGTGCACCGATGGATTCCCGGCAGTCCACTACGTACCACGATGGACCATTTAGTGATTCTACATGAGTCCTTGTATGTTTTGAGGGCTGATGAAGTATATACCTTAGACCATGCACTTGTATATTTCTATGATTTGCCATATATTATCAAACTAATTAGGATTTATCTGTTACAAGTAGTTTGGGATCCCATCGTCATATTCAGGAGGATCATCCATTCCTAGATATTGCATTCTTTAGTGGATGCCTGAAGTGCCTGGATGGCGTAGAACCCTATCATTCTGAAAGGGTTTTACGATAGTTCGGCAGCATACAGACGATCCCCCATGTGCCACTAGCCCCTGAGCGAGCCAGCAGAAGATTGACAGCAGCATCGTACCGCATCCGGTACATTTTCTATGATCAGATATGGAAGAGGTAGAAGGATCACCTACTGAGCCAAGCGAGCAGGAGCCATCCGATGACCCGACCATTAGATTGTATGCTAGGATATATGGATTAGTATTCTCGTATCACGCACCTGGTAGTTCACCCCCCAGAGAGCTGATCCAGTATCTATTTTCGATCACGTCCCGATGATGTTGATGCTGACGTGCAAGGGTGACTTATTGCAGATGTCATTAACATTTGCACCAGCATTCTACATATGTCCCGGAAAGAGGTTACATCACAGGGGATCGACCTGTACGATGTTATTTCTTAGATGTAACAGGTGTTGCAGGGTCAGCATATTTCATTAGGTGAGCCTGATGTACCTGGCCCTAGTCATGCATCGCTACAGTAGTACATGCATCGATCGACGATGGCGAGATGGGGATTGATGATGTACCTTATATATTTTTTATCTTTTAGCACATCTTTTTGTTAAATACAATGAAATTTGAATGAAAGTTTGAGTTTCCTTTAAATGTACTGTTTTGTTTTAGAGTCTGCATTTGAAGATTAATATCAATTGCAATATACAACTCAACAGCCTTGCTAATTATAAATTAGTAAACAATCGCATGTTAATAATAATCTCTCTAATTATGTGATGGAGTTTGACAAATAAACTGGACACATGTCGGCACACCCCAGTATCAATCAACAAAGATAATTAATGACACATCAATCAGCAATGAGGTGTGCTGTCAACTTCCATAAACTTCATGATAATTGACACTCCTAGACATGCATCGGCATGCCCCGACATGGGCATGGTATGCCTCGGCACACATCAGCATGCTCCAGCACATGTCAGCATGGGCCAGCACTCATCGGCACGGGCCGACCGGCATGACCCAACTTGTGCCAGTACGTATCGGCACGCTCCGGCACAAGTCAGCACGCAACATCACTCACTGGCATGGGCCGACCGGCATGCCCCAACTTATGCCGGCATGCATCGGCACGGGCTGACCCAGCATGACACAACTTGTGCCGGCATGCATCGGCATGCTTCGGCACAAGCCGATTGTCATGCCGCAACTCGTGCCGGCATGCATCGGCACGCTCCGGCACTGGTCAATCGATCGAACCGTGAGCACGGATTACTAAATTTGCAGGTCATAGCATCAATCAACAAAGATAATTAATGACACATCAATGAACAATAAGGTGTGATCTCAATTTTCATAGACTACTTGATATTTGACATTTATGGACATGCATCGGCATGCCCCGGCACTGTCAGTCAACTAAAAAAGGAATGCACTATATATAAAAATTTTAAACATTATACAACTTTGTACATTGATAAAACTTGCAATCTCAACTCAACAGTCTCGCTAATAATAACACCTGACGATCATTTGTTTGAACTGTTGAATCCTAGATTCATAAGAAGTTGCCCATCCGGACGCACAAGATAAATGATATATTTGCTAGTTTCTCACTATTGGGGGAATGGGATGACCCGGCAATAGAAACACCTACAAATAAATAAATTTGTAAACAAAATGATTTATGAGTCATTTAAGGATGAGTAAGAGACATTTAATTAATACTTCCATAAAATGATTGCCATTTACGAATGCTACTGCAATGTCTTTGCGAGATAGAAGAGGAAGAGGCACCGATCTAAGAAATAGGAATGTAAGACATTGTTGCAAGGAGAGGTGGTATAAGAAAACGTTATAGCAGAACGCTATAAGGTGCCCCATATCCGGCAACGTCATCCATCGGTCAAATGGTGGACAATTCTCAAAATATGATAATGCTTGAGCGATCTCATCAAACCTCCCTTTGACAACAAATAGTGCTCTAAATGGCTTTGCAACTCATATAATAAATCCTTCCTAACACTGAGCCAATCCTCCTCTCCAAATCCAAGCAAGTCAGCTATTGCTCTGAATCCGTAGTTGCCATCAGCTTTTACGTCCTTGATATGCTGGATTAATGGCCTTAATCCATCTGGAATTTGATCAATGTAGATTGTTGGCTTATAAGAACGGGTTCAAGGATGAAAATCTGCAAACTATATCGACTGATATTACAAACTATCGCATGCTAATAATAACAGCTAATAATAAATAGCACGGGCCGTGCACACATCAGCATGCCCCGATACACACCAGCATGATACTTCATGCTTCTTACCTTTTTCTCGACTGCCTCTTTTGCACTTGCATTAGTGGGGTGCCCATACCAGATGAGTAACTATCTTGTCGAGAACCAACTCAAAAGCAGAAGGATCACGGCGAGTAGATGTATCAACCTTCAATGAAGTGCGGCCACGTGAACCGGTCATCCTTTTTTAAGTTCTTCAAGAGAAGTACTATATGGGCTTGCAATCTCTCTCAATTTTCTTAACATTTGCAATTTAGAAGCTCCATCTAACTGCTTGAATTTCTTAGCAATTATATCTAGCTCTGGTTCATAGCTCAGCATCATAATTTGCACATTTGAAGCATGCACTATATCAAGTTTTCTCCAATAAGGATCTATGCAGTCGAGGGAATAGGCTGACCTTCCATTCTGTACTGCACAATCTCATGAGCGCATGGTAATCCATGTGTGCATTGAATAGCACACCCACAAACTGATTCATCAATCCCAACTGAATTGGTTCGGTTCGCTTGGGTGAGGATATGATTTAATGCAGTTATAGATATAAAACCTCGCAGTTCTTTGAATTCAGCAGGCTTGAAGTTGTGTTGCACAACTGTCAAACTCTTTTCAAATGAGGCTTTGATGTCACTATGCTGCAACTCAATCAAACTATGAATTTTGTCTAAGATGACTTGAAAGTCCCTTGGCTTGATCCAAGCTGTCTTTTAAGCCTTGCATGTGCACTTTCAACCCTAGTAAAGTAAATATAATTAAATAAAAGTTAGATAAAATATACACAATTAAATTATAAATTTATAAACTTAATCAATTTCTTGTGATACCTATTGGTTGTCACATTTCTGTAGTGCCTACGTGCGTCCGTCCATGCTGCGACAAATCTTTTCTTGAACTTTCTTAGCCAAGTATCTGACACATACCGTAAAGCATCTGGATAGGTAATAAACTCTCTCTAGAATGTACTCCAGCGATCATTATACTCGTCTTCTGTGGTTGACAACACTTGTTGACCCAATTGATGATTTGATGATTAACAAAACTATTTGAGTATAACAATTGAAGGCTCTGATGATTTTGATTAAGTTTTCAGCCTATAAGACTATTGAAAGATCAAAATCAGGAGTTAAATCTTGTTCTGGATCGAATCTAATGTCTAGGTAAGAATTGCAGACATTAGAGTCGACTCCGAGAATCACAGAGCCGACTCCACTGGCACGGTCATTAGAGTCGACTCCGAGACTGTGAGAGTCGACTCTCAATAGAAAAGCAGAAAGTTGATTTTTCTGGCCCCGACCTAGAGTCGACTCCGGGTAAGTTAGAGTCGACTCCGGAAAAGTTTCTTGTCGACCCCAGAAAAGCCAGAGACGACTCCAGAATATCATTAAAAGTGCCTCGAGCTAGAGCCGACTCCAGAAAAGTTAGAGTCGACTCCAACCCACCTGGAACGAAAAATCAAAGTTGCCAGATCAGCTCTAACGGTAATATTTCTATTTTACTTTATTTCTAACGGATATATTTTGTTGCAAGGTACACTCCAACGGATAGTTTTCTTCCAAAAATGGTGTAAAAGAATCTATAAAAAGGGGAGTCTATGTTCAAAAATAAGGAACGGAAAACAAAGAGAAAAAAAGGAAATAGAGAAATCCCAATTCAAAAATTCGAAAAAGAGAGAGCTTGAATCTGAAAGAAAACCTTCTAGCTCAAATCCACTCCACTCCAAAAAGCTCAAGAGGAATCCAAAGCGTTCAAATCAAAGTCTTGGTGGATTTCCCAACTTGAAGAAAGAGGATTCATTTCTTGCTTTTCAATCCTTCTCAACTGCTTCAACTGTGAAGAATCGGAGCTGAGGCTTGATTCAATCCAGCAAGAGAAGAAGAAAAGAAGAAAAGAAGAAAAGCTCAAAAGCCAACCAATCTACAAATCAGGCTTTTCTAAACCTTGTTATTTAATTGTATATTTGCTCATTGAGGAGCTTTGTATTCACACAATAATATCTTATTTTTGCCTAGTTCAATCTGGGGGATTGAACTAGAGGAGGTAGTTTTACCTCGGTTAAGCTTGTTTAAGCTTGGGTTAGTTGTGAGCTTGTGTGTAGGGTTTTGTGCTGGTAAGCCCGAGTAAAACCAGCTGGGTTCGTTGTGCACCCGGTAAAACAACAAGTTTGAGTTGTGAGCTTGGAAAACAACTCGGCTGTAATCTAGAGAGATTATAGTGTGGACCCAAGTGAATCTTGGGAGTGGACGTAGGTGTTGGATACACCGAACCACTATAAAATCTTTGTGTTTGCAGTGTCTCATTTCTCTCTATCTATCTCTATCTTATTGATTGTATTTTATTTTTGCATTTGCATTCACTTTCATCTCTAAGCAAACTATTTCAAAAGGGCTAAATTTTTTAAAGAACCCAATCACCCCCCCCCCCCCTCTTGGGTTGTCATTTGGGCCAACAACACTAGTATATTTTAACTCATTATAAACTTATCCCATTTCTCCTTCATTTCAAATAATTTTTTGTACTGGGCCAAAACATTCCTATACTAATACAGATGAAAATTCCATAAAATAACATAGTGCGATGAACAATAAAAATGAACAGTAAAATTTTGGGAAGCTAGATTATTTTTATAACAACTGAAGATTTATTGATAATAAAGCTTATATTAAGCTTACAAAGTATGTTTCATGAAAGCTTACATAAAACCGAGTATTATATAGAAATTTATAGCTTTACATAGAATTGAAAGCTTTACATCTTTTCACATAAAAGCTGGTAATAGATTGTTACATGAAACTGGCTGCTGGAAATTTGTTACAGTCTTCCTCGGATCTGTCTGAGGTCGAAATACTAGTTTTCATGTTCTTCTATAGCCATGATAGTCTAGGTAGTGCTGTCTATAATCCTTTGGAGAATTGGTAGTAGGTCTGGATTTGTTTTGAGCAGGGAGTCTATAAGCTTTAGGGTTTTTTGGCAATCTTCAAGGAGTTTTTTCATGGAAGGGGTCATGGTGGTGGTATGGCTGGCTAGTCTTCAAGGTTTAGTGTGGGATCGTCTACAAGATTTTGGCTGAGAAATTGTTGGTAGCTGAGGTATACGATAGTTTGGGTGATTATGCTCATAAGTTCTTCAAGAGGGGATGTAGTTCTCGGTACTATGGATGCCAGGTATCAAGTAGGTTCATGAGGTCTAAGACTTATGCAGTAAGGTTTAGGATTTCGGTTGGGTCCATAGCTAAGTGGTTATGGTTGGTGATAGGTCAGATGGTGGTAGTAATTGGACATTAGGTATTTGAAGTGTGGATTTTTATAGTGGAAGAGGGTGGACGAAGGCTTAAGTAGATGGAATGGGTAATGGAGGCGGATTGAGGACCTGCCGAATGAGGAGGAGGTTCTCTCCTTTTATAGCTGAGGGAAGGTTATCTTGGTCCATTGTTGGGGAGCAATAATGGAGATGCAGACAATAAGGATAATGATTGGGGGACAAGAAGAACGATGATTTGATGGCACAATGCTAGGAAGGACAATGATGAGGGAGGCAACGAGTACAATTATTGGTGGAGTGGGACCATGGAGGTACTGATTAAGGTGTAGCCGGAAGATAGAAAGGACGATGATTTGATTGCACGAGGTCAGGAAGGGCAACGGGTACAATTATTGGTGGAGTGGGGCCATGAAGGTACAATAATTTAAGTAGCTGAGATTCGCACCAAAAAGGTATAGTGGTTCAGGACATTTGGCGAGCACTGTAGCACATGTTCGGCTGCATTTGTGACCTTTTTCAGGACAGTGCTCTCAATGGTAAAATAAAAGTCTGACTGGGTTACTGGAGCTTCACATGTCGATTGTTGAAGATTGTGATTATTGAGCCGGAGATGCTGTTTGTCTGATAATTTGTTGCTGGACTTGGACTGCCATTGGGATCGGCAGGTTGGACTGAATGAACTGGTTGTGCTTGGACAAAGCCTATCTGAAAGGCCTTGTTATCTTCCTGGCTGCCATTGGGATCGGCAGGTTGAATGAACTAGGCTGTCTTGGTCAAAGCCTATCTGGAAGGCCTTGTTATCTTCCTTATGATGATTATATGATGTTATAATCCTCATAGGGGTCTTGTGCAAACTGCATTGTTGTTGTTGGATCTGGCTGTGATGATCCAATGTCTTCTTCGTTGTCTGAGTCTCCAAGTTGGGATAGTTCTTCCAATAGTTTTTTCTTCAATTCTTTTTTGTTGGGAGGCTTACCTGTTGCTGGAGAGACTGAGCTTTTTTCTGGCTTTGGAAATTGTTGAGGATGGTTATAAGTAATAAGCCATAATCTGATATTGCTTATTAGTAGTCTTTCTCCTGACTGGAAGTTTTTCCACCATTTGATTCTGAACCTGCGTTCCAGGATGGGTGGATATTGATGGTCTAGAGTCTTGCTGATTGTAAAATCCCATCCTAAGATCCATGGAACTTGGAATTCGACTGAGAACATGATGGATTTGTTTCCATAAGTGGCTGTGCTGAGGTTGTCTTGGAAATAGTCCCATGAGTGTTGTATTTCTTCTGGTAATATGTCTTTAGTCAATCCAAAGTAGATCCACCAGTTGTGGACCCAATTTGGGATTTTCTTGTTGAATTTTTGGCAGAAGCTGAAAAACCAACTGTGATTTGTGGGTTTAAGGTAGAAGGCTTTGAACCAGGCTTCTTGGTAATCAAAATAGTTGTATTGTGTGGGTGAATATATTTGGGAGAATGTTTTGGACTGATAAGGATTTCCCCATTCTTCTTTGGTGATGAACTTTAGGATTTTGCATTTTGAATAAGCTATTGCTTCTGAATTGGGTTCTGGAGTATGGGTTATTTCTGCAGAATCTGAGTCTACCAAATGAACTCATAATACTCTTGGGATTTCAAGGGTATTTCATATCCGGTAGGTAAATGATATTGGATTATTTTGCCATTTACCGAAGGAATATTCTGGATAGTCTGGGAATCTGTTGGTCACTCAGTTCATCTTTTCTAACAGTTTTACTGTCAAGGAGCAATTTTTTGAAATGTACGGGTTAACCGGAGGTTGTCTGGATGGACTAGGTCTGGCCACACCAGGACTTGGTGGACTGGGCTTGGTTTGATTTGGGCTAGGAGGTGACCATTTCTGAGTGGCCTGGAGTAACTTTGGGAAGATGAGGCAAGGACTGAATACTGATTTTTAATAGGAGTAATAGTTTTAAGGGGTACCAAGGTCATGGGCTTGGCGTAGGAGGCTTTGGATCTGGGCTTTTCTGACATTTTGTTCCTGTAAGGAATTCTCT
>UESW01004678.1:590436-604474 GCA_900491605.1 Calamus simplicifolius | reverse complement strand
TCCTTAATCACTGTTCATCACTATTCATCATCACTATTCACCACTTTTTCGGCTATAAAAAGAGGCCGAAACCTCTCATTCAGGCATCCGCCTCCATTACCCATTCCATCCACTTTTAAAACTCCATTAGCCTTCACCCTAACTATACTCCACTCAATACCCTACACTCCACTGAATCCTCAGAACCAATATCCATAACCTCATGCCTCCCTTCATCTCCGAGGACCTTCTTACCTTTACCAGCCTTACCCATGAATTCCTAGACATTATAACCTACATAAACTCTTAGAAAACCTTAGACCCTGAACTTGAGCTTATCTACCAAGAGTTTATCAGCCTTGTCATTAAAACCCTCCAGTACCACTCCGAACAGATGATCCACCAGATAGACCATCTTACTACCCAGACCATCATAAGCCAAGCAGAAGAATTATACAAACAGTTTGACCTCAGACTATTTCCTAGCAGCTTGTAACCACCACCATGAACCCTTTCATGAAAAAACTCCTTGAAGATTGCCAAAAAACCCTAAAGCTTATAGACTCCCTACTCAAAACAAATCCAGACCTACTACCACTCCTCCAAAGGATCATAGACAGCGCTACCTGGACTATCATGGCCATAGAAGAACATGAAAACCAGTATTCCGACCTCAGACAGATCCGAGGAAGACTGTAACAAATTCCCAGCAGCCAGTTTCATGTAAAAATCTTTTACCAGCCTTTATGTAAAAAGTAGTTAAGCTTTCAATTTTATGTAAAGCTGTAAGTTTCTATGTAAATATTCGGTTTTCATGCAACGTACTTTGTAAGCTTAATATAAGCTTTGTTATCAGTAAATCCTCAGTTTTTATAAAAAGACTTAGTTTTTCGAAGAAATTACTATTCATTATTGCTCACTACTATTTCCAGCCGCATTAGACTTCTGATAAAATACTGTTCATAAGTACTATTTAGTACTGTTCATTACTGTTCATTTTTACTATTCATCGCACTCTGTTATGGAATTTTCATCTGTATCTCATTCCGCACCTAAATGGACTTTCCAGAATATTCCCTTCGGTGAATGGCAAAATAATCCAATATCATTTACCTACCGGATATGAAATACCCTTGAAATCCCAAGAGTATTATGAATTCATCTTGGTAGACTCAGATTCTGCGGAAATTACCCATACGGATATCTAATCCATTCTAAGACCTTATCTAGAGGCTTATAATTGATGACTAATCTGGGAGTTCCTCTTTCTAATTCTTAGGCCTTTTGAATATAAAAGGCTGAGCATGACCAAGGAGATTTACTTGGCCTTATAAGCTTTTGTTAAGAGATCTGATATTTCTTTTTTACAATATTCTACAATTCTACGTTCATTTAAATAGGTCTAGATTTAGTTGGAATATCTATTTCTTTAAAATTTTTAATGTAAGGTAGACTAACCTGTGTTTTTGTCTATCCCAAAAGGCTGTAGGATTTTGACTGCATAATTCTTTTTCTAATTTTCCTTGAATTTCTTTTATTTTGTTTTTCCAAAAATCTTCCTGTAATTGTTTTTCTATTTTAGTTATTTTGATTTCCTCTTTAAGATCTAATAGTTGTTGTTCCTTATATTTTAAGATCTGTATCTTTTGAATACTAAGGTCTTTTAATAAATTAATTTCTTTGGTTTTTGTAGAGTTTATAAATTTGAAAGTAATTTCTCTATCTTTGGAAACATTGGTTGATATTCCTCCTTCATCGATTCTCATAGGATAAAGAAGGGTTATGAATGGTGTTCCAAGGTTCTTTCTATTAGGTCTATGAGTAGATCGCTTCTTTTACTGTTGATCGTATTAATTTTAAGATTTTCAGTACAACCGCATAAGGCTATTTCATCTATGTTTTCTGAGGAAGTTTCTTCTTAATCAGAAGAACTCTCTTCTTCATTTTCTTCTATTAGATTAATCTTTTCATATTCTGAACTATCTTCTAGGTCTGAAGGGTAACTTTTTTCACTTTCTGATAACATTAATTCTAGTATTTTTTCTTTTGGTTTTTGGAATATCCATTCCTTGGATTTGGGATATTTTATATTTTTTACAATTCTTGCTAAAGTGGCCTTTTTTTCCACATCTATAGCAAGTTGCTGTTTTCTTTGATTGGTGTTATACCTTTTTCTAGGAGCTTCCTTGAATTTTTGGTCTCTCAATTTTCCTTTTTCTTTACTAGGAAAATTCTTTCGTTTATTTGATCTATTTTTAAAGTATGTTGGATTTTCTATCTTTCTTTTATCTTTCCTCTTTTTCTTTGAAGGGGGTACTAATACTTCATATCCATATTGTTTACAAAATCCTCCTAATTCTTTTTTGGTTGTAATTTCATTTCTTTTTAACTTAGATTGGAGTTTCATTTCTGTGCACATCTTTAGTGCTGTTGTATTAATTGTTTCAATGATATTTCCATAGGTGACATGGTCCTAATTAATTTCACCTTGGTATTTTTCTGTTAAGGCTTCACTAACCTTTTCTGAGAATAGGTTTGGTAATCCTGATATGAATTTTTCTTTCCAAAAGGGAGAACTGCAATCTTCTCTCTCAAGGACTCGACATAGGAAAACGTCCCTATACCATCTGAAGTCTTGCATTTTAGGACATCTAAGTTTCATTAGAAGAATTCGGTTATTTTCTTGTTTTATGTCTTTTGTTCCTATGAACTGTCTGTATATTGCATGGAGCTAAGTGTCTACCCCATTGGGTTCTTCTGAGGTTTCAGTGGACTCTGATTTGACCACAATTTTAGTGCTATTTATTATAAAATCTCTTTTTGCAGGTTTTAAATATCTATTCCACCATCCTTCTAATTGTCCAGTGAATCCTTGGACTAGAATTCTAAGGGTATCTTTTTCAGATGTATTGAGGCTCTTAGGCCTCCTGCAGCCATATTCATTTCTCTTAAAAGATTTCAGATTTCTCTTTCTGACATCCCATCTAAGTTCCATTCATAAACTACTCCGCTAGTAGGCTTCTTTTCTAAAACTTTTCCTTTCTTCAATTGGATGTCTGGGGGAGTAGGTCTAGGATAATAATCTTTCTGTGATCTATAATATGTTTGTCCTTCATCTTTTAACTTATTTATTTGATTTTTAGATTCTTGTGATGATATCATATTTAGTCTAATTCCTTTAGTTTATCTATTATTAGGTCTTCTTTATTTTTAAATCCTTTTTCCCAGCTGTTGTCTGTCTGGAAAAGAGGCTTTTGTATTTTTATAATTTGATCTGCTTTTGGATTTTGGACCTTTTGTTCAAGAGTCTTTTCTATCTTATTCAGTTGTCCTGATATTGTATGTAGGGCTTGATTGCTATAATTATTTTGTTGTGCTATTTTTCTAATCTCATTACTGGTTGCTGGGTGACTGTCATTTTCTGGTTTGATGGCTTTGAATGGAGAGGCTATAACTATTTGATTTCTATAATTAATCTGACATTTATCTAAAGGGATGTGTTCTGAGTTTATTTCTTATTTTCTGTAGTTTTCCAAATTACTCCTAAAGACTTAAAAGGGTATTTGCTTGTAATTTTTTTATTTTTACAGGCTTCCTCAAGCCACGTGAAATAAGGGATTTCTATTTCTAGGATATTCATAAAACTAGTATTATTGTTTTAATTCTTCTCTTTCTTTTGGGCTGGTTGCTTTCCATAGCCATTCAACCTTTTCCTTGTTATGTTTTGCTTTGAAATCTTTTCTGATACTTTCTTTATTAATTTCAAATTTTCTTTTAATCGTATTTAGTTGGTTTGGTGTATCTTCTCTCATCTGAGAATAGGTCGGAGAATAATTTGTTTCTTCATAAAATAAACTTGGGATATTTGATTCTAGATCAACTCCTTTGAGTTTTAAGTTCCTTAGGCTGGTTTCTCCTATTTCTGAACCGGGATTTCTCATGCTATAGGATCTTCTAAAATTATATTTGACAGTTCCTTTATCATCTTGAGTTATTTCATTTATTATTCTATTTTCTCTAACTGACCTTGTAGGAGGCTGTTTTTTCTAAAGTCCAATTGCTTTCAATCCTTACCTTTTTCCAATCACTCATTTGTGGTACTATCGACTGATGTCTCTCATCTATTGCTAAAAATAGGGTTTTTCCTGTAGGTGATTTTCTTATTCCTTTAGCATTGACTCGGGTCTTCATCATCTTATAACTTATTCTGTAAACAATACTTAGGGTCTAAATTCTGGTTTAATATTTTTGTATCCTACTACCTTTATGTCTAAGACTAAGGAATCTTTAATGGCTCCGTCTATGGCTAAACTGAGGTTGGGATAGTTTTTCAAAGTAAATAGGTCCCCAACTAACATTGGTACTAATGGCACTAAGAATTGCATCTTTTGATTATCTTTTAATATTATAAATATAGGTTTGTCCATTCCCTCTCTATGGTTTGGGATTATGGCAACCTGTACCGCTGCTATATGCATATATTTAAGTTTTTCATCAATATTGAAGGATTGTATATCCTTTTTTCTAAAAAGCCTAACACTGGTTTGTCCATTTTTTTGTTTAATGTCTAGATCATGTTCTGCGATTTTAACCCTTCGTTCCTCAAAGAGGTTAAAGCTTCCTTTCTTATATATCTGGTCATATTTAATTGTTGGAATTTTCTTATTTGTTATATCGATTTCTGTTGCTGTTACTGATCTATTTAATACATTAATGGTTTCTTCTGGATAAAAGTCTTGATCTCGGGTTTCACTATCTTCTAAGCTTTTAGTCTCATCTAGTCTTTGAGTTCTAGTTAATCTTTTAATTATGCTATTTATTTTGGCGCCTAGGGATGACGGGAACACTGCTGGGAACACTGCCAGACTTACGCTCTTCTGCTGGCCTTACGCTTACCAATGGACTCATGCTAGCAATGTTTCCCCTTAATAGCCTATTGAACAGCTTAATTAAAGTTTTAAACCATGCTCTAAGACTTATTAAGATTAAAGATAGAAGGCTAGTGAATCCTAGGATCCTGACTTTTTTCCCGTAAGAACCATATATGTTGATTAAGACTTATTGAGTTTCTTAAATCTCAAAAGGTCTCGTCCGGCCGTAGCTCATTACTCCCATGGGTCATAAGTGTACTTTCGTACACCCACTCAGGAGGTGAGATACTTTTATGATTTATGAGACTTGACAATGTTGTGTGTGTATGCATGGAGATCTAACATGGCTCTGATACCATTTAGGTGCGGAATGAGATACAGATGAAAAATTCCATAACAGAGTGCGATGAATAGTAAAAATGAACAATAATGAACAATACTAAATAGTACTTATAAATATTATCAGAAGTCTAATGCGGCTGGAAATAGTAGCGAGCAATAATGAATAGTAATTTCTGGAAAAACTAAGTCTTTTTATAAAAACTGAGGATTTACTGATAACAAAGCTTATATTAAGCTTACAAAGTACGTTGCATGAAAACCAAATATTTACATAGAGACTTACAGCTTTACATAAAATTGAAAGCCTAACAACTTTTTACATAAAAGCTGATAATAGATTTTTACATGAAATTGGCTGCTGGGAATTTGTTATAGTCTTCCTCGGATCTGTCTGAAGTCGAGATACCGGTTATCATGTTCTTCTATGGCCATGATAGTCCAGGTAGTGCTATCTATGATCCTTTGGAGGAGTGGTAGTAGGTCTGGATTTGTTTTGAGTAGGGAGTCTATAATTTTAGGGTTTCTGGCAATCTTCAAGGAGTTTTTTCATGGAAGGGTTCATGCTGGTGATTTCTTACTTTTGGTTATAGGCTGCTAGAGAATAGTCTGAGGTCAAACTGTTTATAGATTCTTCTGCTTGGCTTATGATGGTCTGGGTAGTAAGATGGTCTATCTATGGACTATCTGTTCGGAATGGTACTGAGGGTTTTAATGATAAGGCTGATAAACTCTTGGTAGATAAGCTCAAGTTTAGGGTCTAAGGTTTTCTGAGAGTTTATGTAGGTTATCATGTCTAGGAATTCATGGGTAAGGCTGGTAAAGGTAAGAAGGTCCTCGGAGATGAAGGGAGGCATGAGGTTATGGATATTGTTCTGAGGATTGAGTGGAGTGTAGGGTATTGAGTGGAGCATAGTTAGGGTGAAGGCTAATGGAGTTTTAAAAGTGGATGGAATGGGTAATGGAGGCGGATGCCTGAATGAGAGGTTTCAGCCTCTTTTTATAGCCGAAAAAGTGGTGAATAGTGACGATGAATAGTGATGAACAGTGATTAAGGACAATAATTGATGAGAATCATTCTGAATGAACAGTAGGGAATAATAGTGATTAAGGACAATAATTGCTGAGAATCGTTCTGAATGAACAGTAGGGTAGTGATGAATAGTGATGAACGGTTTCACAGGACAATAATGATTTCAGGAACAGGGTTGAAAGGACAATAATTGGTGGAGGTGAGAGGATGGAGGTGAGAAGTCGCACCGACGGGTAGATTGGCGAGCACTGCAGCAATGTACGGCTGCATTTATGCCCTTTTTCAGGAATGCTCTACATGGACTTGATTTGGGTTTTGATCTTGCTTTGATCAAGCTCAATCTAAGATCAAGGCTCGATATTGAACTTAATTCTATAGTAAAAATGAACAGTAATGAACAGTACTAAATAGTACTTATGAACAGTATTTTATCAAAAGTCTAATGCGGCTGGAAATAGTACTGAGCAATAATGAATAGTAATTTCTTGGAAAAACTAAGTTTTTTTATAAAAACTGAGGATTTACTGATAACAAAGCTTTATAAGCTTACAAAGTACGTTGCATGAAAACCGAATATTTACATAGAGACTTACAGCTTTACATAAAATTGAAAGCTTAACAACTTTTTACATAAAAGCTGGTAATAGATTTTTACATGAAATTGGCTGCTGGAAATTTGTTACAGTCTTCTCGGATCTGTCTGAAGTCGGAATACTAGTTTTCATGTTCTTCTATGGCCATGATAGTCCAGGTAGCGCTGTCTATGATCCTTTGGAGGAGTGGTAGTAGGTCTGGATTTGTTTTGAGTAGGGGTCTATAAGCTTTAGGGTTTTCTAGCAATCTTCAAGGAGTTTTTTCATGGAAGGGTTCATGGTGGTGGTTACAGGCTGCTAGGGAATAGTCTGAGGTCAAACTGTTTGTAGAATTCTTCTGCTTGGCTTATGATGGTCTGGGTAGTAAGATGGTCTATCTGGTGGATCATCTGTTCGGAGTGGTACTGGAGGGTTTTAATGACAAGGCTGATAAACTCTTGGTAGATAAGCTCAAGTTCAAGGTCTAAGGTTTTCTGAGAGTTTATGTAGGTTATCATATCTAGGAATTCATGGTTAAGGCTGGTAAAGGTAAGAAGGTCCTCGGAGATGAAGGGAGGCATGAGGTTATGGATATTGGTTTTGAGGATTGAGTGGAGTGTAGGGTATTGAGTGGAGCATAGTTAGGGTGAAGGCTAATGGAGTTTTAAAAGTGGATGGAATGGGTAATGGAGGCGGATGCCTGAATGAGAGGTTTCGGCCTCTTTTATAGCCGAAAAAGTGGTGAATAGTGACGATGAATAGTGATGAACAGTGATTAAGGATAATAATGTTGAGAATCGTTCTGAATGAACAGTAGGGAATAGTGATGAATAGTGATTAAGGACAATAATTGCTGAGAATCGTTCTGAATGAACAGTAGGGAATAGTGATGAATAGTGATGAACGGTTTCTCAGGACAATAATGATTTCAGGAACAGGGTTGAAGGACAATAATTGGTGGAGGTGAGAGGATAGAGGTGAGGAGTCGCACCGAAATGGTAGATTGGCGAGCACTGCAGCACATGTATGGCTGCATTTGTGACCTTTTTTAGGATAGTGCTCTCAAAGAAAAAGGTCAAAAGTTTGGTAGGATTACTAGGGAGCTTCACTGTAATCTGGTTGTTGGCAGGCTACCACTGTGGTCGGCAGGTACGGAGTTGTCAGGTTGGTTGGATGAGGCCTATTTGGGAAGGCCTGTTGGCTTCTGGAGTTGGCAGATTGGGCTGGGCTGCCACTGTGGTCGGCAGGTTGGTTGAATGGGGCCTATCTGAAAAGGCCCATTGGTTTCCTTAGATGATGTTGTAATCTTCATAAGGGTCTTGTGCAAACTGCATTGCTGTTGGATCTGGCTGTGATGATCCAATGTCTTCTTCGTTGTCTGAGTCTCCAAGTTGAGATAGTTCTTCAATAGTTTTTTCTTTAATTCTTTTTTTTGGGAAGCTTACCTGTTGCTGGAGCGACTGAGCTTTCTCTGGCTTTGGAAATTGCTGAGGATTGTTATAAGTGATAAGCCATAATCTGATGTTGTTTATTAGTAGTCTTTCTCCTGACTGAAAGTTTTTCCACCATTTGATTCTGAACCTTCGTTCCAGGATGGGTGGATATTGATGATCTAAAGTCTTGCTGATGGTAAAATCCCATCTAAGGATCCATGGAACTTGAAATTCGACTGAGAACATGATGGATTTGTTTCCATAAGTGGCTGTTCTGAGGTTGTCTTGGAAATAGTCTCATGAGTGTTGTATTTCTTCAGGTAATATGTCTTTAGTCAATCCAAAGTAGATCCACCAGTTATGGACCCAGTTTGGGATTTTCTTGTTGAATTTCTGATAGAAGCTGAAAAACCAACTGTGATTTGTGGGCTTAAGATAGAAGGCTTTGAACCAGGCTTCTTGGTAATCAAAATAGTTGTATTGTGTGGTGAATATATTTGGGAGAATGTTTTGGACTGATAAGGATTTCCCCATTCTTCTTTGGTGATGAACTTTAGGATTTTTCATTTTGAATAAGCTATTATTTCTGAATTGGGTTCTGGAGTATGGGTGATTTCCGCAGAATCTGAGTCTACCAAGATGAATTCATAATACTCTTGGGATTTCAAGGGTATTTCATATCCGGTAGGTAAATGATATTGGATTATTTTGCCATTCACCGAAGGGAATATTCTGGAAAGTCTGGGACTTTGTTGGTCACTCAGTTCATCCTTTTCTAATAGTTTTACTGTCAAGGAACAACTTTTTGAAATGTAGGGGTTAACTGGAGGTTGTCTGGATGGACTGGGTCTGGTCATACCAGGGCTTGGTGGACTAGGCTTGGTTTGATTTGGGCTAGGAGGTGACCATTTCTGAGTAGCCTGAGAGTAACTTTGGGAGGATGAAGCAAGGGCTGAATACTGTTTTTAATAGGAGTAATAGTTTTAAGTGGTACCAAGGTCATGGGCTTGGCGTAAGAGGCTTTGGATCTGGGCTTTTCTGACATTTTGTTCCTGTAAGGAATTCTCTGGTTAGAAAGTCTGGTAGGCTGTTTTCTGTTCCTTTTATAAATTCTATTTCGAAATCAAATACCGATAAAATAGCTTGCCATCTTGCAAAAATTTGTTTGAAACGATATTTCAACATCTTTTCTAAATATCTTTTACTGATTTGCAATCAATTCTGAGAAGAAATTTTTTAAAATATAAATCTTCTTGAAACTTTTGAATGCATGATACAATTGATAAAACCTCCTTTTTTATTGTACTGTAATTTATTTGTGCATTAGTCCAGATTCCTGAATGATATCTGACTAAGGTTTCTTTATTACTAATTTTTTGTTTAAGGATTCCTCCGAATCCTATATCTGAGGCATCTGTTTCAACAATGACTAATGCTGCTGGATTTAGTAGGTTTAGGCAGGGAAGTTTTTTGACTAATGTTTTTACTTTTCTGACACTGGTTTGTTCTTCTGCCCATTTTGTTTTCTTTTTTCTAAGTTGAGCATACAAAGGTTCTAGGGTGATTCTTAGGTTTGGGACAAAGTCTGCTACATAGTTAAGGCATCCTAAGAATCTTTGTAATTGAGTTTTCTCTCTAATTTCGTCTGGAAATTTGTCTGCAAATTCTACAGATCTTTCAATGGGTTTAATAGTACCATGATATATATAGTGTCCTAAAAATCTTATTTTAGTCTGAAAGATTTTAATCTTAGGGGCTGAAATTACTAGACCATTTTGTTTTGCTAGATTATGAAACTGTCTAATGTGTTTGACATGTTGTCTTAAGTCTTCCGAGAAGATTAAT
The DNA here is from genome assembly GCA_900491605.1 of Calamus simplicifolius. Classification (NCBI taxonomy): domain Eukaryota; kingdom Viridiplantae; phylum Streptophyta; class Magnoliopsida; order Arecales; family Arecaceae; genus Calamus; species Calamus simplicifolius. Next base: position 594,402 of record UESW01004678.1, on the reverse strand, counting down.
ACGTCATCAATGTAAACTATTATGAAGTGCGATTCTGAGTTAAATATTGTTCATCATTTGGAATTCACTTGGGGCGTTTTTAAGTCCAAAAGGCATTACATTCCATTCATAATGCCCAAAGGGTACTGTAAAGGTTGTTTTGTACCTATCTGTTTCCTTTATCTGTACTTGCCAAAACCCTGATTTCATGTCAAACTTAGAGAATATTTTTGCTTTGTAAAGCCTAGATAAAAGGTCCTTTTTGTTAGGTATAGGATATCTAATCCATTCTAAGACCTTATTTAGAGGCTTATAATTGATGACTAATCTGGGAGTTCCTCTTTCTAATTCTGAGGCCTTTTGAACATAAAAGGCTGAGCATGACCAAGGAGATTTACTTGGCCTTATAAGCTTTTTGTCTAAGAGATCTGATATTTCTTTTTTACAATATTCTAACAATTCTACGTTCATTGAATAGGTCTAGATTTAGTTGGAATATCTATTTCTTTAAAATTTTTAATGTAAGGTAGACTAACCTGATGTTTTTGTCTATCCCAAAAGGCTGTAGGATTTTGACTGCATAATTTTTTTTCTAATTTTCCTTGAATTTTTTTATTTTGTTTTTCCAAAAATCTTCTTGTAATTTTTTCTATTTTAGTTATTTTGATTTCCTCTTTAAGATCTAATAGTTGTTGTTCCTTATATTTTAAGATATGTATCTTTTGAATACTAAGGTCTTTTAATAAATTAATTTCTTTGGTTTTCGTAGGGTTTATAAATTTGAAAGTAATTTCTCTATCTTTGAAAACATTGGTTGATATTCCTCCTTCATCGATTCTCATAGGATAAAGAAGGGTTATGAATGGCGTTCCAAGGACAACAGTTTGAATGTCTTTGGCTATCATAAATGTTGTCTTAAAACAAATATCATTTGGCAAATATTTTGTCTGATATTTTATATTTGACCTTGAGGCTCTCATTGTTAGCTGTATACAGATTCTCAGTAGTTTTTTCAAGTATTTTTCAGAAATAATCCTTTTGGTATACAGTTCATGTCTGCTCCAGAGTCAACTAAGGCATATACCTCTCTAGTTTCTTCTCCTACTACTAGTCTAACTCTGGCATTCCATCTCTGGACTTTTACGGCTGTGATTTTATTTAGATAACTATCTTGTTCGCTTTCTTCTTCTTCTTGAAGAATTTCTTTCTTTGGTTTTTTAACTCTTCTATTTCTGTTCTTAATTTCTTAATTTCTATTTTGATTTGTTTAACTTCTGTTTGAAGTTGATGAATTGGGTCGTTTTAAGTTTTTCTTCTTGTTTCCTTTTGTTTAATTATTTCTGATAAGCTTAAAACTTCTTTTTTAGCTTTAGGTTGTAATTTTTTTTAAGTTCATCTATGTAATTTTTTCTTAATTCCGGATCATCGGTTCTTTCTATTAGGTCTATGAGTAGATCGCTTCTTTTGCTGTTGATCATATTAATTTTAAGATTTTCAGTACAACCGCATAAGGCTATTTCATCTATGTTTTCTGAGGAAGTTTCTTCTTCATCAGAAGAACTCTCTTCTTCATTTTCTTCTATTAGATTAATCTTTTCATATTCTGAACTATCCTTCTAGGTCTGAAGGGTAACTTTCTTTACTTTCTGATAACATTAATTCTAGTATTTTTTCTTTTTGGTTTTCTGGAATATCCATTCCTTGGATTTGGGATATTTTATATTTTTTACAATTCTTGCTAAAGTGGCCTTTTTTTCCACATCTATAGCAGGTTGCTGTTTTTCTTTGATTGGTGTTATACCTTTTCCTAGGAGCTTTCCTTGAATTTTTGGTCTCTGAATTTCCTTTTTCTTTACTAGAAAAATTCTTCGTTTATTTGATCTATTTTTAAAGTATGTTGGATTTTCTATCTTTCTTTTATCTTTCCTCTTTTTCTTTGAAGGGGTACTAATACTTCATATCCATATTGTTTACAAAATCCTCCTAATTCTTTTTTTGGTTGTAATTTCATTTCTTTTTAACTTAGATTGGAGTTCATTTCTGTGCACATCTTTAGTGCTGTTGTATTAATGGTTTCAATGATATTTCCATAGGTGACATGGTCCCAATTAATTTCACCTTGGTATTTTTCTGTTAAGGCTTCACTAACCTTTTCTGAGAATAGGTTTGGTAATCCTGATATGAATTTTTCTTTCCAAAAGGAGAACTGCAATCTTCTCTCTCAAGGACTCGACATAGGAAAACGTCCCTATACCATCTGAAGTCTTGCATTTTAGGACATCTAAGTTTCATTAGAAGCATTCGGTTGTTTTCTTGTTTTATGTCTTTTGTTCCTATGAACTGTCTGTATATTGCATGGAGCAAAGTGTCTACCCCATTGGGTTCTTCTGAGGTTTCAGTAGACTCTGATTTGACCATAATTTTAGTGCTATTTATTATGAAGTCTCTTTCTTCAGGTTTTAAATATCTATTCCACCATCCTTCTAATTGTCCGGTGAATCCTTGGACTAGAATTCTAAGGGTATCTTTTCAGATGTATTTGAGGCTCTTAGGGCTCCTGCAGCCATATTCATTTCTCTTAAAAGATTCCAGATTTCTCTTTCTGACATCCCATCTAAGTTTCATTCATAAACTACTCCGCTAGTATAGGCTTCTCTTCTAAAACTTTTCCTTTCTTCAAATTGGATATCTGGGGGAGTAGGTCTACGATAATAATCTTTCTGTGATCTATAATATGTTTGTCCTTCATCTTTTAACTTATTTATTTGATTTTTAGATTCTTGTGATGATATCATATTTAGTCTAATTCCTTTTAGTTTATCTATTATCAGGTCTTCTTTATTTTTAAATCCTTTTTCCCAGCTGTTATCTGTCTGGAAAAGAGGCTTTTGTATTTTTATAATTTGATCTGCCTTGGATTTTGGACCTTTTGTTCAAGAGTCTTTTCTATCTTATTCAGTTGTCCTGATATTGTATGTAGGGCTTGATTGCTATAATTGTTTTGTTGTGCTATCTTTCTAATCTCATTACTGGTTGCTGGGTGACTGTCATTTTCTGGTTTGATGGCTTTAAATGGAGAGGCTATAACTATTTGATTTCTATAATTAATCTGACATTCATCTAAGGGATGTGTTCTGAGTTTATTTCCTTATTTTCTGTAGTTTTCCAAATTACTCCTAGAGACTTAAAAGGGTATTTGCTTGTAATTTTCTTGTTCTTACATTCTTCCTCAAGCCAAGTGAAATAAGGGATTTCTATTTCTATGGTATTCATAAACCTATAGTATTCTTGTTTTAATTTGCTTCTTCATAAAATAGACTCGGGACATTTGATTCTAGGTCAACCCCTTTAAGTTTTAAGTTTCTTTGGCTAGTTTCTCCTACTTCTGACAGGGATTTCTCATACTATATGATCTTCTAAAATTATACCTAACCGTTCCTTATCATCTTGAGTTATTTCGTTATTATCCTATTTCTCTGACTGATCTCCTAGGAGGCTGAGTTTTTTCTAAAGTCCAATTGTTTTCAATTTTTACCCCTTTCCATTCGCTCATTTGTGGTACTACCGACTGATGTCTCTCGTCTGTTGCTAAAAATAGGGTTTTTCCCGTAGGTGATTTTCTTATCCCTTTAGCATTGACTCGGGTTTTCATCATTTTATAACTTATTCTGTAGACAATACTTAGTGGCTTAAATTCTGGGTTTATATTTTCGTATCCTGCTACCTTTATGTCTAAAACTAAGGAGTCTTTAATGGCTCCATCTATGGCTAGACTTAGGTTGGGGTAGTTTTCAAAGTAAATAGGTCCCCAACTAACATTGGTACTAATGGCACTAAGAATTGCATCTTCTGCTTCGTTGAAGCGATTGTCTTTTAATATTATGAATATAGGTTTATCCATTCCCTCTCTATGATTTGGGATTATGGCAACTTGAACTGCTGCAATGTGCATGTATTTAAATCTATCATCAATATTGAAAGACTGTA
>UESW01004678.1:572170-582170 GCA_900491605.1 Calamus simplicifolius | reverse complement strand
ACATATATAAAGAAATTTTTACAAAAGCTTCATTACCTGCTGCAGGTGTGTAAGATTTGCTACTGAGATAGCTGGTGTTCAGGACCTTGGCATGCTTGGTCGTGGTAGTGGAGAAGAAATTGGGACATACGTAGAGAAGCTTATGACCAGCGAGCTCTCTGGAAATGTGATCGACATCTGTCCAGTTGGAGCTCTCACTTCCAAACCCTTTGCTTTCAAGGCTAGAAACTGGGAGTTGAAGGGTACAGAGACTATTGATATCACTGATGCAGTTGGGTCAAACATAAGAATCGATAGTAGAGGTCCTGAAGTCATGCGCATTGTTCCACGTCTGAATGAGGTTTTCTTCATTTGTCATTATTCTAATGCAATATATGCTCTTTTGTCATGAGTTTATATATTATTTATTCACTTATTTGTATAATTATTTACTTGATCCAAAACTTCAGTTTTGCAATTTACAAGTTGTAAAATTTTGCTGGCATCCCAGAGAAATGGTTGCAGTGCAAATCTTTTTGATAACTGCACTTGTTTCTAGAAACTCTCTAATATAATAAAGTATTAATTGGCGAATTTTTTATTAAAATATTTAGGTTGACATGAGTGCCTTAAACAACCAGAAAGCATCCAATAGAAATCTAATTTTTACTGAAATGAACATGTGGTTCTTCACATTTGAATATGCATGTGTTTTTGAAAATGAGTCTGTGGTCTATTTACTAACACATCCAGCATTTCCCTTCTAGTGTTGAACTTCTTAGATCATAAAATCTAAGCCTTTCACTTTGCATTACATTTCTTTACAACCATATTTTATATACTTGAGTTGTTGCAACTGCCATGAATATATATGGTCGCATCATATTTTGGCACATGCATTAATAGTTATGTAGTATGAGAACATAATATGTGCAGGGCTTTGGCCTTTGAAAGTGCATATGTCTTGGTTTAGCCTCAATGCATATTATTTGTTATTGTTGCGGCGTAACATTTCTACACCTCTTTAGGTTCGTGACATCATGATATTAGCTGGAAATCATTGTTCTTCACTAAACATTTTTTGCAGCTTTGTGAGGTTGATTCCACAAATTCATGCACTTCTTATTGTTAGTGTCCTCCTTATCTTGCCTCCACTTGGTGGCTATAGCCTCCTGACCAAGTTTCCACAATTCTACTCTTGTTTCATTGACAAAAGTCATAGATCTCCTAGAGTGACATCACCACAATGCACCATTTTCAAATTCTTTTGAAAATGTCTCTATTTAAGGAGTCTAATAAAATATTTGTCTCACTTTGCGTGCAAGATCATTTTCTTCCAGTCAGGATTTATCCCAGTAACAATTTTGGCTAGTTCTGGGACTTGAGTTTTAGAGTTAATCTATTCGACCAATAGAACTTGTGTCAACCTAGCCTTGGCTTTATTTGCGTATGTCTACGTAAATTTTGATTGATAACTTAATGAACTATGAAGCATTAAGTTAGTAGTGCCAACAAGTTGAGTTGCGCAAAGATTTGCCCATCAAGAGTTCAAGTTGAAGTCCTCAGAGTTGTGATTTGCTTGCATCAACTCCTTCAGGTTTTCCTTGATTCAAGTTCAATTTGGTCCTTTGGATTATCTTGGGTTTAGGCTTGGTTTATCTGTGTACATATAAGATTTCGCATGCTTGCTTCCAATTCTTTTTGAAATATGCTCTGAAGCCAATAAGCCAGTAATTTAGGGTCATCTGTGGAACATGCCTTTTAGCCAAGAAGGATTAGTAAAAAAGTCCACCAAGACTAGTTGTCAATTTGATGTCAATACTTTAAGAATGGTTCTGATTTCTTGGCTAAGGCAACTTTGGGCACTAGTAGACCTCTAGTTACTGAAAGTTCAAACTGTGTGGTAATAGATTTAGGTGTGGGCATGGAAAAGTGGATCTCTCTCTCTCTCTCTCTCTCTCTCTCTCTCTCTAGTATATGCAAACACTTAGGAAACAGGGGCCAGGGTTGTCTCCAAGTTGAAGTTTCTGGATACCAGGAGCCAGCTTGTCCTAAACCCTAGAAAACCAATTGGTAGGCAGAGAGTTGCGTTATTGGAGGAGTTTGAGCTTTTATGCAATCTGGGAGCAGCCTACTAAATTGTCCCAAAGTTGGGGAGTTTTTAGGTGAAGAGGGTTCTTGGAACATTAGCCTTAGAGCCAGCTTGAGACATGGTATCCTCCATAATGTGATACCGTTGGATATAATCAATTTTATATTAGTTTTAAGCATGTGAAAAGTCTAAGTTGTTACAAAGCGAAGACTAGGTTTTCAACTTACTGAGTATGCAGCTTTGCCATATCTAGATAAATACAAATAGATGTGAACCTACATTTTGCCGAGTCCATAATCTTGATTCAGGCTCTAACCAAGCCTGATTTATGCCTGGTTCAGATTATGAGCCTAACATCTGAGTTTAGTCTTGGGTTATGATAAACTAAGTTTGCTTGGTTCTTTGATGCCCCTATAGTTGATGGAGTACATAATAGGATTCCAGTAGAGAACTTGGCAGGAAGCCTTTTTGATAGTTAGACCAACAAATTTAACTTTTAAGTTGAATATTTTTTGGTCGATAAGTTGAGTTCTTTCAGTGTCTTTTTGCTTTCCAAGGGGAAGCTTGGTTGACTAGCAAACTCAAAATAGGTATCTCTTCATTTTGTGACTTAACACAAGCTTTACTATAATTCTGATTGCTAGTTCAGAATACCACCTGCCTTCTATAAAAGTTGTCTTTTGTTTCTGCATTGACATAACAACAATATTTTATGCGACCACTTACAACAACAACAACAATAGCAAATCTTAATCCTAGACTAGCTGGGTCGACTGCATGAATCCTTTTTCTCCAATTTTCTTGATTTAGCTATATATTATAAGATACAAAGATATTGAATCATTCTTTATAACTTTTTTTCGTATAATTTTGGTCTATCTATACCTTTTTTTTTACTTCTATATGTATCAAATCACTCATTTACATTAGTGCAGCTTTAGGTCTATATTGCAAATGTCCAAATCATTTAAATCGTTATTCTTAATTTGTTCTTAATCGGTGCTACCTCTACCTCTTACGAATGATTTTATTTTTATTTTATTTTTTCTTATATTACCAGTTCTATGTGAACACTTCTGCTTCTTTATTGCGCAATGACCAATTTGACAAGAAGATAGGACTCTTCCTCACTTCCTTATGTAGGAGAGATGTTTATGTTGACTGGCACTGTGGAATCTGATATTAAGGAAGGCTCGAGGTCCTTTGTGCTCTTAATGGAACCGAGTATCTAAACATATGAAAGCTGTGCAGTAATCAGGGAACATTTTGAGCTAGATCCAAGTCAAGCATGGCATTAGTGGTATGAGATAATCCAACTGGATGAACCCTATCTTATTTGTATGAACAATGACAGACTAACCTGTCTTTCCACAAGCATCAGATGAGTATGGAAAGGTCTTGCAGGAAGTTGGCATCAGCATGAGGCCATTATGTAGTCATTATTCATGTATGCAGTTTGGCATCTAGGTGCTGTTATAACTTTACACTGCAATTGTATACAGGATGCTGCTTTCTTAAATGAAGTTCTGTTTCTGAAACAGTTTAATGTTATTACTTCACTTTTGTTTTGTTTGTTATCAAGGAAAGATTTTTTAAGGAAGTTCTGCCATTAATTATCTAAAGGCATTCATATATAGGAGGCTTTGCTCTCATTGGGAGTAGCAAATCTTCTTCCTCTCTTTCACCTTCCTGTGTGTTGAGTCGAATGATTTACCTAGTGTAGGTAGTATGGTACATGCTGCAACTCGTAACAAGGCAGTCTTAATGTATTATCAGGTTTTTGTGTTATGCTTCATCTGAAACATCTACCAAGTTTTTCTTATCAGTGAATCATATTGGTTTTGTAGGATATTAATGAGGAATGGATATCTGACAAAACGCGATTTTGTTATGATGGCCTAAAGAGACAAAGATTAAATGATCCTATGATTCGTGGTCCTGATGGACGATTCAAGGCAGTTACTTGGCATGATGCCCTTGCTGTGGTTGCTGAGGTTGCACATCAAGTTAAACCTGAGGAAATTGTTGGAATTGCTGGCCAACTCTCTGATGCTGAATCAATGATGGCACTGAAAGATTTCTTAAACAAAATGGGTTCAAATAATGTATTGTGCGAAGGGAATGGCTCAAGTCCTCAAGCAGACTTGCGCCCTGGTTATCTTCTGAACACAAGCATTGCTGGTCTTGAGAAGGCAGATTGTTTCCTTTTGGTTGGTACTCAGGTATTATACTTTTGACTAAAGTTCTCTCTCTCTCTCTCCCCCCGCATGCACGCGCGTGTGTGCACGCATGCGTGTGCGTATGTTGCATCTTTATGAATAGTGTTCATCGGTTATCTTTATTTGTTTAATGCCCTAGTCTACCAAAATTTTTCTTAACAAAAAATAATAAATTTTCAAGATGTGTTTTGGGCCAAATGGAACCTTGACTATGTTCTAAAAGTCCTCTGCAGAAAAGGAAATGGGGCCTCGATCTACATTTTAGTGTTCTTTTGATCTGCAGATAATAGAGAAGTTCTTAGAAAATATTGAATTTATCATTATTATGGGATGCTTTTGTGTCCCATTCAACTGCTTTTGCCTTCTTGGAGAATATGAGAATGACAATTGTAGTCCTTTATGTTAATAATTTGAAAAATATTATCATTAATGCAGCTTAAATGTATAAAACTAGATCTTAATATTTCAAGACTTGTGCATATCCATCTCTAATTAAAGCCAATTTAGATGATTCCAATCCTTTAGACCACATGTGGGAAAAATTCAGGAATTTTACTTTTGGTTTCAACTTGTTCTTTCTGTGTAGCATGGTTATTTAAAAGTGTGCTAATAGAAAATTTTATCTTAATTGAAAGCAGCTAGCTGCTAATGTGAACTTTAACTGTGAAAGATATTTACAAAATGAAAACACGCTATATATAACAAATTGACAATTGATATTTAATAATAGTGTGCGAACTATTAAGAACTGTATCATGGTTGTTGTGACCTAGGTCAATAAATAGGTCAGAAGACTGGTCCAGGGTGGTGATATTCTGTCGCTTCGGCTGATTTTACAATCCATTTTTGTGCTTAGTTGTGTAGAGCCAAAGACAGCCATATGCAATATTTCACCCAAACTTGTATTGTTAAAACTATTGATTTCAACAATGGTAGCAGCACAATCTTTTTGAGAAATATACTGCTGAAAAATCAAAAAAAAAAAATCATGCAAGGAAGTCTTGTTGCTTATGTTGCGATGCAAATACATAAGAATGAATCGTGGCTCATTCTTTAAGTAAAGAAGGTATGCACACATTATGTGTTCCAGCTCATTCGGTTCAGGGAGTGAACCAGTTTCAGACCGGTTTGGTACAAAAAGTGAACCGTCTCAAACTGACTCTGAACCGACTGAACCAATGTACCAAACTAAACTGCCTCAAATCATCGGCTTTGGCCCAATCCGGTGCGGTTAATGGCTTGGGGCTCTTTGATGCACTCAACCGGTACAGCACCAGTTTGGTACAATACATTCCATGCTAACCTGATACTGAAATGTACCAATATTTGTTACAACAAACCTTGGTTACAACAAGAATGTTTAGGAAAACTAGCATAGTTAAAGTAACTAGAGCAAGTCATCTTTCATATTGCAGCATAATTAGTTGCCATACAATAAATATTCTGTACGAACCACCCATCATTTTTCTCACATCATGTTTTGCACAAACATTATAGATCTGAAGAGAGAAATATGCCCTCAGTAATGAACCTTTAGATGTACAATTAACGTGAGTTATGCAAGAATAGAGAAAGATTTCACCCCCATAACAGTCACCCACTTAACATGGTTGGATCCATATTGTCACATCAAATCTCCCTAAGAATAAAAACAGAACGTGATAGGTACAGTTGTTATTAGCCTGTGTTCTGTTTCTAATCAACCTATGAGTTCTGAAACTAAATTTGATCAGAACCTTAGAATGAGTATCTGGAATTTGATCAGAACCTTATAATGAGTATCTGGGCTACCTTCCTTTTTTCCCCTCTTTTTTGATCAGCTTTGACCTTGGGGTTTTGAAAAAGATGAAAGGAAAAGCCATTTAGAATCCTGTATCATTATTCACATAATAACAGCTTCATGATCCATAGAGATAACACCATGATTCATTGGATGAAGTGCAATCATGCTATCCACTACATGCATAATGAAATTTGAAGAGTTAAAAAGTCATATATGTGGATCGAGGCCACTTCCTGCAAACAAAATCCTGTGTTAGAACATCTGGATTTGCATTTGGTCCTTTTGCACTGTAATTGAGTGGCACAGATATGCAAGAAAATCATATTAGACACAGCCAACCATTTACCAAATATGTCTGCATGCCCGCGCATGCGCACACACAGTAACTATATTCATATATCTGATTCATATCAACATTTTGTACATTGCTGCTGCTCATGAAATTTATTTTTTGTTATCTTTCTGTATTACTTTTTACTTGGTATCTATTTTTATATTGCTACCAATCAAGTAATCTAGGTCCTTAGGAGGCAATCAATTGGAAACACTAAACATGCCCATGAATAACCTTTTAATATTATTGTCTTAGAATTGTATATCATGCATGATCAATCTTGCTGGAATGTTCTTTTTATGTTGTTTCTTCTTTCTGTTGTTTCTACTTTTTCTTTCTATTGTTCATTCCTGTGGAGCCCCAGATCATGATCCCTATAGCTTTCATATTGTGTTGTGATTATTAGACCTTCTTTAATGCATACTCAGAAGTTTCTATATTTTTCCATAAAAAAATAAACCTATCAGCAAAATTTTGAATTTTTGCGGATCCTGCCTGACTCTTTTTTTCTTTCTTTTTTTTCCAATGGCAGCCAAGAGTAGAAGCTCCCATGGTTAATGCTAGAATACGGAAGATGGTTCGAGCAACTCAAGCAAAGGTGGCATACATTGGTCCCCCATCAGACCTCAACTATGACCACCAGCATCTGGGTGCAGGCCCCCAAACCCTTATTGAGATTGCTGAGGGCCGTCATCCTTTCTGCTCGACTCTTCTATCTGCAAAGAACCCTGCCATTATTGTTGGGGCCGGATTGTTGGAACGCAAGGACAAAGATGCCATTTTTTCTGCTGTTGAGACCATAGCAAAGCTTGGTAAAGTCATAAGACCTGACTGGAATGGCCTCAATGTCCTACTCCTCAATTCCGCTCAAGCTGCTGCACTCGACCTCGGCCTCCTATCCAATCCCGCTGACAGCATCCAGTCTGCAAAATTCCTCTATCTGATGGGAGCCGATGATGTGAGCTTAGAAGAGCTTCCAGATGATGCATTTGTAGTTTATCAGGGACACCATGGTGACAAAGGTGTTTACCGAGCCAATGTCATTTTCCCTTCTGCGGCATTCAGTGAGAAGGAAGGCACATATGAGAACACTGACGGTTGCTCACAGTGGACAGTCCCAGCAGTCCCCACAGTTGGTGATGCAAGGGATGACTGGAAGATCATTCGAGCACTTTCAGAGGTGGCTGGGGTCCGGCTGCCTTATGACAACCTCGAAGCTGTAAGGGCCCGCATAAGGATGGTGGCCCCCAATCTATTGCATGTGGATGACAGGGAGCAATCAACGGTTTCTGCAGCACTGAAGCCAGAGTTCCACCAACAGATGAGCTTAGCTCCCTTTGGCACTGCTGTGGAGAACTTCTACATGACGGATTCAATCACTCGAGCCTCAAAGATTATGGCGCAGTGCAGTTCAATGCTGTCGAAGAAGTGAACTAATTTTTTTTGGAATCACTGCTGCTGGAGATGTACTTCTGTTTCCCAACTCCAGATGTTACTTCAATTCATGTTATTGAATTCTTGGAAGCATGTAGTTCCAGCTGCCTAGTGCTTATAAAAGGCAGCCAAATTAAATCATGTTTTTTCTTATTTTGCAATGAAAGCAGAGCACAGCGAGTTAACAAGCTGAAGGATATTTTTGAAACGCGATCCTCATAAGCCGGAACCCGTGCTGCTCTTAGTGTTTTATTATCTTTGTTGGCTGATCTTTGTCAACATTGGAGAATTATAATTCCTTTCTCTATATGAATTTATCTTTTCAAAGATTTGCAGATTTCGAGTAAGGGACCTGATGGCGATGAACTCAATTATGGCATCATGTGATTTAATATTTAATCCTTTCTGTCACAGTGTCCCGATTCATCTGAGGCCTTACTCTGCCTTTCTGGAACCTTGACTGGAACTCTTCACATGTCGGTAGTAACCATGGATGAGCCAGGACCGCTCTTAGAAACGAAAACTGAGGGCCTTGGCCCATTTCTCCAGGCCGCCTCGAAATCCCCTCGCTGGTTTGAAGACCTAAAGAAAATTATTTCATGATAGCTAGCAAGAACATGTGAAGGCACGTGGCAAAGAGTTAATGAAAAGCAAGCTCGTGCTTGTTTCTAATTAACATATCATAGTGATTGTTAAGCAAGAAAAAGCTAGATAAAATAGTCGTCATTCTATCACTAAGCTATTCCTAAGCAACAGTCGTTATGCTTTTATTTCCTTGAGAAGATGCTCCGTTGAGGTCAGGCCTAATGAACAATCTTTCTCTCGCTTCTACCCGCCCACCTCTCCACGTGTTCAGAATATCGGAAGGAGATTGCGTTGAGTCTTTGCATACGCGACCTTAGCTAGCAAAATTCTATTTGTTGGCCTCAAGACTTCTAATACGGAATCACTTGGAATGGATTCGATAATTCATCTTGGATTGACGTGAAACTGAATTAGCAATCTAATTTCAGTACTACTCTCCAATCCAAAATTCCTTCTTTGGTTTGAGAATTCGACCTTTTTAGGCATGACAAATTAATATTTTGATGGGACTCGCGGTATAAAACTTTCACTTCTCTTTTCCTCAAATTCTGAATTGGACTGTAAATTCAAATTCAATCCAGTTCAATCCTTGTTGGCATCTTCTTGTCGCTCTATCCTTGGTGTTGGTGGTGGGCATCTTCGACACACTTCAGGTGTTGGACTTTTCGTTGCACCTACCACAGATCTAGACAACTCGAATGTCGCTCTCTCTTGACTGACTTTATTTCCCTTACCATTTCCACCAGAGACAAGCTTGTGGCTTACTCAACTTTCTCACCAAAGTTTGACCCTAACCTAGCATGGCTTCGATCCTCGCAATACAAAAGGAAAAATAAATAAATGAGGAAGACCTCTGGAATGAAGCGAGCCATCAACTGGTACGATCTATCCTGTTCATCATCACTCTGCTAACACTGTAGCATCTTGAGAGACTCATGTTGTCGAAGTAAAACTACACTACGTTACACCACCAACCACTGTTACACAAAGTTTAGGCTTATAAAATAATAAATTCAAGCAGTGCAGGTAGGAGAGGCTTTCACTATTTTTTTCTTTTTGGTTTTTCGTTTTATTGAGGGGTTTGCACTGTGATCCTCAAGTTCCTCCGGTAGCCAACTTTTGGAGTGAACAGATGCGAGATGAGGCCGAAGTATTAAGAGTCTAAGGCGGCCATCATTGAAGCCAAATCACGTAATCAGGGCTCTGACAACGGACTCTAATAAATGGGGCTGATGGCGAGGATAAATCTCAAATGGGCATAGATTTTTTTTTTTTTTTTTCTTTCTCTGGCTTCTCTTTTTAATTAAAAAAATTGTCGTTGTAGAAAAGTCCAAAACCAGTTGCCAACTCCTTGGTAATTTCATTAACTCCTTTGTTTCTTCCTGGTGTAAAATTTCGATGTCATGGTGTTGAATGGACTGGTGAGTGAGTAGGTGCGCTTAACGGTTAGATGGCACGCATGATTCCACCCAGGTACGGTTGAGAAGTTGGCATTATTTAGTATTTTTGTGGCAAAGGGAGGAGTCTTCCTTTGAAATATTTTTTAAAGTCCACCACATAGTTTCTAAGCAATT